>OY482672.1:117959475-117988410 GCA_960531455.1 Urophora cardui
TAATAATAATAATAATAATAAGAATAATAATAATAATAATAATAATAATAATAATAATAATAATAATAATAATAATAATAATAATAATAATAATAATAAGAATAAGAATAATAATAATAATAATAATAATAATAAGAATAAGAATAAGAATAAGAATAATAATAATAATAATAATAATAATAATAATAATAATAATAATAATAATAATAATAATAATAATAAAAATCTACTTTCTAACAGAACAAGTTGTTCTATAGTCCGTAGTACAATATAAGTATAGTCCTATTTTATCACATAAATCGTCGCCTGCAATTTTTTCATTAGATCGCAGGGATTGTGAAAATCCTTCTGAGTTAATACGATTTACCACGGGGTAAGATAAATTGATATTTTTTGATTCGAGTTTATTAGCTTTAAAATGTTATTGTGCTGACCGATTTTTTGTTTGTTATTATTACCCTTGCCTGAAGTTGGGCGTTTCCAAAGCAACCAAGTCACAAATTATGTTTATGTACATATATGTACATGTTTGTTGCGTATCCAAGCCAACATGGCCAAATGATAGCCAGAATACCTACATAGTACATCTTTTCTAAAAACTTTGGAGCTACTTTATTCTTCTCCCTTCAGCCATACATAAATACATGTATTCATAAATCTGTTTTAGTTTTGCAAGTGTAATCTTAAAGCAGTCAACAACATGGCCTAGAATGTCAGGAAAACTGTCATTAGAAATCTTCGCCTTTTTCAAGTTTTGTTTTTTTTGTTCACGTACATTCGCTCGTGCGTTCGTTCATATTTCAAACTGTCTGCCCTTTTCTACCAATCATTACATTCATTTTTTGCTTTTGTTTTCTCACACTTTTTCTTTTCTTTTCCTTTTATTTTAGTTTAGGTTTTTTCTGTGATTGTGTATTTATTTCTCCCTCGACATTGGCCAAGTATTTCTCTTTAATTTTTTTACGGCCATTTTAAAGACCTCGGTTGCGGTCTGATCAAAGTCAGGGCTTTTATGTACATATTTCCCTTTATTCTTTGATATTTTGGTTTTATTTTCAAAGCACGCAATAGGAATATGTTTTGTGTAAATATGGTTGGTAGATAACAGGGTTAGTGCTAGAAAAGCGCTGGTGCTTTCCTATAGCCAAGATTATACGTCCATAGACAAGTGTGTCTTCGTAGCATAAGTGGGTCTAAACTTTAGAGTCTAAAGTAATGGTCAGCAAAATTGTGAATTTTGTGTTGTTTTGTGTCGTAGAACGCAGAGCTATTTGCGCTTGATTGGCTCGCACGTATGTACATATGTGCAATTGTAATTGAGAAAAAATGTAATTGAGTATGCGCAGGTCTGCTATGTACATACATAAATATATACATATTTTAATACAGGTATAATATATATGTATGTATGTATGTATGTACGTATGTACGTATGTAAATTAAATTTATAATCCCCAGTTTTTGGAGATTTATAATGACAACTGCACTATTAAAAAGATTAATTCTAAACTTAAACAACTAAACATAGATATGCATCGGTAACAGTATATACACGTGTATCTATGTATGTACATATATATGTTGGTATGTGTGAATTTTGAGAGGAAATTTAGAGCTTGTCGGGCTTCAATTTGCATTACACAAGTTCCAGTAAACGGTGTTTCTTATAAAATCAACGAAATCTTACTACCGTGTACTAAGTATGAAGGTAAACCTGCCGCGATGTATGTTGAGCAAGAATTAAATAAAAAACTAAAAAAACAAAAAGAATAAGATAAGGTAAAGAGGTACATACCAGAGTTGTTAAGGAATTCATTCTTCCCGGCAGGGTTGCGTGGTTTCGAATAATTTTTGATTTTAAATCAACTTTCCAATAAGGAATCAACTTGATTCGTGATTCAAAATAGTTTCAATTAAAAGATAATTTTTATTTGCGATTCATTTCTCAAAAGAATAAAAATATGTACTTTTATCTTGAATTAAAAATTTATTTAGAACCAAAAATAAATTTTTTCCATCAGAAATATACATGTGTATTTTGAATCCAAAATATATTTCAAATAAAATATACTCTTAGTACGAGATCCCACTACCTCCATCCAGTTGAGGAGATTCAAAATACTTTCAATGCAACAAAAAATTTAAATTTTCAACAAACGTTTTTGAAACCAAATAAAATTTATATATTATAACAAATAGCCGAACATATCCTCGGTGTACGACATTGACAAAACTGCATTATTTAATGCACACTTTTAATGCAACCAATAGTTCCAGAAAAAGTTTTTTTGAAACCCGATAACATTTATGTATATCACATTAAACGAATTACATAATAAATATTTGATTCAAAATAAATTTCTGATTCAAAATAAATTTTTGATTCCAACTTGATGTGGAGTCAAGTTTGTATCAAGAATCAAAAATTATTTTTGATTATTTTGAGAAATGAATCACAAATAACATTTATCTCTTATTTGAAAAGATAACAGAAACTATTTTTCATTCGTGATTCAGTCAAATCAAAATCACGCAACCCCGTATCCCGGAATGAATTCCTTACAATTCCCATATAATTATTATACCAGAACAACTTTGAATTGTACAAAAAATTGCAAAGGAATTGGGAATGAATTCGTTAAGAATTATAATTTCCCGAAATTCAGCATTCGGAATTGGAAAAAGAATCGAGTTTCTCTGGGCTGAACTCCGAGGAATTATAATTCCCAAAGGACTGAATTCCTTAACAACTCTGGTATATGTATATGTACATACATACATACATACATGTATATATACTAAAAATGTGATATTTTATGGTTACATTTTCAGCTTTGAAAATTTCTGTGACCAGATACCTACATACCAGTGGCGGATCCACGGGGGGTTTTGGGGGTTCAAACCCCCCCCCCCTTGTGGTTTATCATAGATCCCAAATTAATGCCTTTATAGATTCTGCGTCCAAATTTCCCAAACTGATCAAGGAAAACTCTATCATTCCAAAAGCAATGGTTGGACCACATAACATTCAAAATATATACCTACATGCGAAAAAAGTTCATGTAGGTACCTTTGGACGCACGAGCATAAAATCAAATTTGTCAAATGCTATTCGCAAATTGCCAAATCGCAAATTTATTTTCTTTTCTTTCTTATCCCTATTTTTATCGGGATTGTACTGAATTAATTTGGTCAGAAATGTCTGAATCGTTGGAGAAATTGCCTTTTTCAGAGACATTTCGCAATTCTTGTTTAACTTACAGGTCTATTCTGGCAACTGTCTTTTAACTCCCCACAGTCTTTCGAAAGACAAAAGTTTTTCGTAAGACAAAAA
Organism: Urophora cardui; assembly: GCA_960531455.1. Lineage (NCBI taxonomy): Eukaryota > Metazoa > Arthropoda > Insecta > Diptera > Tephritidae > Urophora > Urophora cardui. The sequence continues at coordinate 117,962,810 of OY482672.1, forward strand.
GCAATTCTGGCAACTGTCTCAAAAGCTTTTTCTGTCTTTCGTAAGACGAATTAAAAGATATGGTAGCAAGGAGGTCTTACAGCTGTGAAAAGTGAAAAAGAAGAAAAAAAAAAAATACAAAAAATTTAATAAACATACATACGTAAAAATGGATGCATTATTTTTGCATTTTATCATACAACGGCGAGCCAGAAAACGTCTTATAATAAACTAATAAACAGAAGAAGGCTTCTGCAACGGTTACGAACAGAACAGGATCCCTTTGCCGTAACGGAGGAGGTGTTTCAGAAAAATTATAGGTTGCCAAAAAATGTATGCAATAATCTTATAGGAGAATTAGAACCTTTCGATACCCAGCAATCCAATATACCTTTTAAAGTTCGATTCATGGCGGCGCTATATTTTTTTGCACATGGATCTGACCAACAATGTGTAGGAAACGCTTTTGGCACTGCAATGAGCCAACCAATGATTTCGCGTTCTATTTATGCGGTGTCAAAATTGATAGTGCAGCGAAAGGGTAATGAAGTACACTTTCCTCGTGGGGAATCCGAAGAAAATGCAATAAAAACAGGGTAAGTAATCACAATAAGTATTTTTTTATATAGAGCTTATATTATTGCCTTATTTAAGGTTTTACCATGCGTTTCAAATACAAGGCACAATTGGAGCGATTGACTGCACACATGTGCCTATTTTAACACCATCATCTGCAAACTATCAAAACCCCCAGAACCTGTACATGAACCGCAAGGGATTTTACAGCGTGAATGTGGAGGCGGTAGGATACTTAAAAAATTCATACTGCTTTTGAAGGTTGCATTAATTACTTTTATTTCAGATATGTGACCATCGAATGCTATTCACATCCATAAATGCACAGTACCCGGGGTCGTGCCACGATTCAGGTATTTGGACGATGTCGCAGGCAAGGAGGGTTCTGGCCAATTCTAATCGACCTGGCCGGACAAATTGGCTTTTGGGAGATCAAGGTTATCCCTTGGAACCTTGGTTGCTCACTCCATATGCGTCTCCTAGCACACAAAATGAAAGAAATTTTAACGCCATTCACATTCGCGCAAGAAATGTAATAGAAAGAGCCTTTGGGGTTTTGAAAGGTCGTTTTAGGTGCCTTTCAAAATTACGTGTACTCAACTATAGTCATGAGCGAGCCGCTAACATAATTTATGCATGTACAATTTTGCATAACATTTTGATAAAAAACGGTATAGATCTTCCACATACAGAGGAAGAATATGAATTGAATGGTGAAGAGGAAATTCAAAACCAAGGCTCTGCCCATATCAGACGACATTCACTTTATAGGGAAGGGTTCCGTAGGCGAGAAGCATATGCTTCCTCTTTACATATGTACAGAACGGTTTCGTAGATATCAACAAAGAGTCATTTGGTACCACACAAGATTTAAAAATACCTAGGATATTAGCATTGAAGCTCTTCTCCAAAACACTAAAAACCATTTTTGGAATTTGAAATTATTTAAATTTTTTTTTACTTTACATATTTCATTTCAGTGGTGAACCAAATATACATATGTGCATATGCATATGTTAATAATAAAATACGTTCAATAAAATAATTATTAATACATAGTTTAGTTTTTAATTATTTTGTTTTTGGTACGCTTTGCTAAGTTCTAAAATAGCTGATGCCATTTCTCTCAAGGCGGCTGCAGTCTCGACTTGTGCAGCAATGGCACGTTCGTTAAGGATACGTTGACTTTCAATGGAAACCTTTATCAAATCTAACGCCTCTATGTCCGGATCGGCCCTACGGCGTTTCCTACTTGTTGGCGCTTCGTTAGTTGGCGATGCTCGAGCTGAATTTTCCACCTCCGGAAGTGGTTGAGGTACAGCTGAACCACCTGCAATTTCTTCTGATTGTTGCGATTGGTCCTGAACATCAATGGTACATTCCTTAGGGTTACTTTGGTCTTCTATGGAAGCGTTTAGCAACTGCAATACGTCTATGTCCGGATCGGCCCTACGGCGTTTCCTACTTGTTGGCGCTTCGTTGTTTAGCGATGTTCCAGCTGACTCTTCCACCTCCGGAAGTGGTTGTGGTCTAGCTGTACAACCTGCAATTTGTCGTTTCGAATGACTCTGAACAAGAAAAACGGAAAAATCAAACACTGTTCGTGTACAAAAGAGTTCTGGACTTACCACAAAACCAAGTGGCGAACCACTAGGATGGCCAAATACAGCAGATTTGCCAAATACTGCCAAAGCCCTCTCCTCCAGCTCGTTTAATCCACTGCATGTTTGAGGCCCTCCACCAGTTTGGTTGCATTGTGCTGCAAATTCCCTTGCGCGGGAGCGCACCATGTTTTTCCAATGGCCCAATGACTGTAAATAAACAAATTGATATTTTTCGATAACGTTTCGTTTATGGCCAAAGAAAGTGTTCATTTATTACTGACTTACCTTCTTCCACTCGCTGGCAGTTTTTGTCGGCCCACGCATGGAGTTTAAAGATAAGGTCAACTCCTCCCATAGCTGTTGGATACAACTAGGAGATTTGGGTGTATTACGGCCAGTTGTCATTGCCGCATTCGATGCAGAGAACTCCACAAACAGCTTCAACTGCTCAGGAGTTGTCCTATCAGCTTTTTTGGCGCTGAGAAATACATATACAAATTGTTTTATAAAGCAATAGTTTGCAGAAAACAAAACTTACCGAAAATTGTTTTCCATTTTATAAAATTTTTCAAACAAAATTTATTAACGGACATAAATTAATTGACAATCAGCTGTCAATTAGCTTTTCACCGACAGTGGTGAAAGTGAGAGCTTTTTTGCTAAGACTTCTTGACTAGAATAACAATAGTCTTTCGAACTGTCTTACAATTTTCTTTCATTTGTCTTACGAAATACTTTTTAATATCTTAGCCAGAATAGCTCTGTTAATCTTTTAAAAATTTGAGTATATAAACACAAGAACTTCAATAAAGTAAAAATTCTATTAAAAATATAAATATAACCAAAAAGTACTACATCAGGGCTGCTCACCTCATAGGCACTCAAAGCACAATTGTTTTTGTTTTGTTCCGAATCATAGGCACATATACATATTTTCACTTCAAATATGAAAATAAAATTTTCTTTGCACTCCCATAAGCACTTAGATATTAAAAAATTTGATATGTAAGTGCCTATGATTCATATTGAATGTGCAGAGCAAAGGCACTTTGTATAGGAGCTCGAGCACTGCCGTAAGAAATCGAAATTTATAATAACAAATGTGTAATGAAAAAAAAAATTCAAAAAATGAAAGCACTGTAAAAAATTTTTATTCAAAAAATTTTCATATAAAAAATAAAAAAAATTTGTATGTATGTGATACTACCATTTGAAAATAAATTCTAAAATAATATTTTATTGGAATTCATAAAAAAATTTAAATGAGCGAAAATATTTTTCAGTGCATATACAAAATTTTTAGATGTATTGAGTTTTGTACTTTCAATACGAGAGCGTTGAGCAGCCCTGGGGCCAAATCGTGGCAGTCGTGAACGAGCGAGCATTCGAAACGAATAAAATTTAGAAACGTATCGACTGGCTGAATTGTCCCATTCGAAACAGTTCGTATCGAAATTTTATTATCCAAACTTATATTCCACAAATAAAAAACAAAACAAATGTACATACATATGTCAAATTGAAGGAAAATTATTTTAAAAAAAGTAAATTTTGGTACACATTTTTACTTTTAACGAAGAGTTTTATTAATATACTTACTTCTTTTGCATATGAGTTCTTTTGCACATGAGTTCTTCGGAGTCAGAAGATGAACACAATTGTGCAATCGTAAGGAGATATATGTACATATTCGTGATAGAAGCTATCATATGGGATTAGTTTCGATTATTGCCGCCGGGGCATTGCTGCTTTGGGGCAATATATGTATTTCCGAATCGTTTAACAGAAATCATTCCATCAACAGCAACATCCATCCCAGAAACCTGCATGATTTGCCCATTTGTCGCCGTTAAAAGTCTTTCCTCATTAGGGCCCCGCAAGTTCTCTTCTTCGAATCCTTGTTAAATGGCAACTTCTTGACATTGGGTTTTTGGTCAGCAAGGACCTAAAAGGTGTGAAAAAATTGCATAATAAAATTTATACATAGGTACCTTAAGCCATGCTTTAGCATCTTTTATAGGGGGACATTTACCATTAAGCTTCGCCATTCGGTATCATATTTGTGGCCCAGTTTATGTGTTCAGTCATGTATTTGGCCATTATGCATATTAATTTTATTCCTATAATTATTCATATCAGGATTGAGCAAAGTGCACTAAATTTTGATTGCATTCAGCCTTGCACTACCCAATCAATAATGAGTGGTAGTGAAAAATTGATTTGCACTACCACTCATCATTTAATAGCAGTGGAAACCTATGGTGCTCCGGCGAAGAAAGTATTTCTATCGAAACTCGCTCAACGCAGAAGAAAGGGGAGAGCTCCACTGCGTTGGGAAAATCATGTGGACAGGGATGCTGACTCCTATGTATTCCATAATGCCGCCATGCTGCACGAGACAGAAACAATTGGCGCACTTCGTTGGATTTGGCCAGAATCGAAGAAGAAGAATAAGGGGAAACATATGGTGGTAGTTAAGGTATTAAGCTTAGAAAAGTGAACGGAAACCAACACGGCCTATGTCCTATGTTATAACTACATGTATAAGTATTTCTTTACCTTCTTCGTATTTAAAAGAAATTTATTAACAACTTTAACACCTATTGATATACACAAAACATATTATAATGCCGTGTTGTTCACTTTTCTAAGCCTAATTCCATGTGTACAATATCCCATAAACTTCCTTGCCGTTAATAAATAGATTGCCCACTAAATACCTTAACTACGACCATAGGTTTCCGCTGCTATTAAACGATTAGTGGTAGTGCAAATCATATTTGCATTCCCACTCATTTATTTATTCGTTTGATAATTTCTATTCGAATGAAATTTCGGTCTGTTCGAATGATGAAATACTCGTGAACGAATGAGAGAATATCAAATTTCGATAGTGTCCACTCGTTAACGAATGTGGTGATACCAAATTTAAAAATTTCGAAATTTTTTTCTCGTTCACGACTACGACGATTTGGCCCCTGGTCTACATCTATTCCAAATTACTTGTTTAATGTAGCCATGGGTAATGGCGCAATTTTTTTGGCGCTGATACAATAACTCCAGCGCCAACCGTGGCGCCAACTCACGGTACTGGCGCAATAACACCTTTAGCGCAATTGTCATGGAATAATCGATAAATAACATTTTTTCGTTTGTTACTGTTTACCATCCCTGTTTTATTTCTTTTGGCGCAATTCTGCTTACATATACGAGGGCACAATTAATTTAAATTTTCATAATCATTTGGAAACATATTCCGTATATTTGTGAAAATATGCTGGAAATTAAGGTCACTTAGATCACTATCAAGCATACATAATTGTGACGGTGTCATACGTATACATATAATATGGTGCTGTTATTGGCGTTGTGGTTGCGCCATTTTACACTAGCGCTATATTGGTGCTGGTATTAGCGCACGAAATTGAGTCGGTGTTCTATTGCAAAATTGAGTTGGCGCAATATTGAGTTGGCGCTATATTGAGTTGGCGCATTTCCCAAATCGGAGTTAGCGCAATAACGCCAGGGTTGGTGTTAGCGCAATTGCGCCGCGCAGCGCAGTGTTACCCATGCCTAGTTTAATGCAAAATTTTAATATTTTGAGTTAAAAGTCGATTTTATTGAAAAATATATATAGTGACTCAAAAAAAAAATCATACGCCAAAGTTTTTAAATTTATTTCAAAGAGTTCTGTCGAAAATTTTACTTTCTTATTTTAGTTTAAAAATATAGAAAATTTTTCAATAAAAATCGTTTTAAGCAGGATTTCTGAGCTTATGGAAAAAATCTGAAAAATCGTAGAAATTTCTGAAAGTGGATTAAAAATTTCAAAGCAAGGCCATAATTTATAGAAGATTTTGAGGAGATTTCTAAGCATAATGTTATGTAGCCAACCAATTTTAGTGTAAAAAGTGAAATTCTCAATGCTGTGAAAAATTCCGTCAATTTTAGAAGTTTTTTCTGTAGGGTGTAGGGTGAGACCGTTCCAATTAAAATTTCCGAAAAGCCAATGAAAATTTTCAAAAAGTTGAATGTTGCATATTGTTATATTAACATTGAATGAGCTGCAAAATTGCATACTCAAAACTCTTCTAAAAAATGTAGCTATAGGATTCTTAGCCCCTTTTTATGATAAGTATTTCCTTGACATTGAAAAATCGGAAATACTAAAAATACGAAAGCAGGTAATTTTCCAAATAGGCCAATTTTTAATCCATTGTTGATAATTTCTGGCTTTGCATTTTTCCGTATAGAAATTGACGGGTAATCGATCGGAGGCGATAATATAACTAAAATGCTTTTGAATTAAAAAATTAACAATATTTTTTCAAGAAAGGCCAATATGCTTAAAAGCTTCAAAATGGTGGGTCTTTTATTATGCTAGGTTGACGATTTCTTCCATAGATAATGATATTTACCTGAAGCACTCGAATCCATGATATTTACTTTGATAACTGTCTTAAAACTGAAAATATTGACGTTTAAAAATGGGTTACTTAAAATACGTAAAAAATAAAAAATCGAAAAGTGGGAGAATAATAAGTTTCGACTAGCGGCAGGGACACCCCGTTGTCTATAAAAGCCGAGAAACCCGGTTTATTATCGCCCGGTCTAGTATAAACGTAGAGCGATTTTGGATTTTGTATTTGCACCAATTTTAAAATTTTCAATTTTGGCCGCATAAATTCGTAAAATCTACCTATGTGCAGCGTCTGCCCTTAAAAAACATCTTCCAAAAAAACAAATTTTCAAAACCCCCCCCTTGCCGAAATCCTGGATCCGCGCCTGCTACATACATACATATTTATTTTGAAATTTTATTACGCTTGAGTCTGCCTAACACAATTTTTTAGTGTTAGCCCTAGGCAAAACAAAAAAAAATATTTATATACAACTAAAAGTAAGTAATTTGCCTTGATTTTACGCAGTTGATAGTTGATTTCAATAACTTCGACTGAATCTTTAATAGCAATGTAATAAGAGCAACCAAACTACGTATCACAACTATAATAAATTTTTCACTTCCAAATTTGATTTTTAGTTGCTTAAGGTGATTTTGAAAGGAAACTGGTTGTAATCGAAGAATTGCCAAAAATTTGTATTGTCAACTATTCGAAATCCACATACGGGTATATGATTCATGTGGACTTTCTTTTTCCTACCGTGGTTGTAATTTTTTCGGTTTACTTCGCTAGTCAAAGAAAAATTATGGACCATAAATCACGCGTAAAATTAGTTAGCTTGTAGCGAACAAGCGAAAAGATCTGTCACCTTGCTGTTGTTGTTGGGTTGTTGTTACAATGGGCCCAATTGCAGTTATCAAAATTTTGCACAATTTCTGGCGCTTCCACATTGCGCCGATGGCCATTAGGGTTTGTAAGCGACAATTTTAGTACAAGTGTGGTTGTGTTCATGTGTATGTGTGTATGTGTGGAAAAGTATAATTTCACCTAAAGTACTTGGGGCAATATGTAATGAAATGTACATCAAACAAAAGTACTTATGCACATCTTTATGTACATATGTAGTATATATGTATAGGTATATACATATATATGTATGTATCTAAGTTTGTTAAATTTCTGAGGAAGTGTTTTGCAATTTTAGGGACTACGTAGGATGGCATTGCCAGCTACGAAATTTAGACACATACACACAAACAAAAGCTGGCAAATGTGGGCGAAAAGTTTTCACTTTTTTATTGGAGCATGTTACATGTTGTATGAGTGCGTATACTCGTACATGAATATGTATATACCAGAGGCGGTCGCTTCATACAAGCCGAGAAGCCCGGCTTGCGTACACATTTTCGTTGATTTCATACGAAATTCATTAAAATCTGGTTATTTTACGTTTTAAATGTGTTTACTATTTAAGTTCTCAATAATATAGCCCCCACTGTAGCATGTGCCTAAAAGCCTGCTAAGAAAATAGCGCAAATACACCACCAATCCACCTCACAATGTGTATTTTGTTTGTACAGCCAATCACAGCACAGTGAGCATGCTTCAACGTTTCCACACATCAACTTTTACGTGACTTTCAAAACAGAATAACATAGCTTGTTTTCTCGCTTTCGCTAAGGAGAAACCAATTGCTTATTTTCAGACTTAAAATGAAAAATAAACAAGCAAAGCACTTTTTTTATTTTTCACATCAAATTTGTATGCGAATATGAAGCTGGCTTCGGCATTCAAAAGTTCAGTATACACAGCCATATGCATATTTGATTTGATTTTCGTTGCATGTACATACATACTTATGCACATAATTTATTACATCTGCATGTGCATGCAAACATAAATATCAAATACCAGATTATAAAAGGGTTGATTGTGATTTTTGGCGACTATTGGCACAATATCAAGATAATTTTAAAAAGCGGTGGAAATCAAATTGGACCTCAGTTTTTCAAACACTAAAGCACCCATTTTTTAGACAATAAGCAAATACACTTGCTACTGCTGAAATTTCCGTCGGTATAAGGAAACTAAAAATACCTCTGCGCTTTCGTGTAAGATTTCCCTAGCGCACGTTTTTATATTTAAGAATTATGTAAATACGAAATTTTTTTATTTTAAAAATGTTCAGAGTAAAATTGCAAAATCAAGAAAAAACAATTTTAATTTAAAAATGTTTATTTTTATTTTAAGCACTATGAGATTTTGAAGGAATAACTTTTGTTTTTATTCCATTAATTTTAATTTTCAATTTAAACATGTTTCTTTTTAAATCCTAAATACATTTTAATTTAAAAAATTTAATTTTTAATTTAAAAATTTTCATTTATAAAATAAAAATGACTTGGTTTAAAACGTGCATTATAAAAATACAAATTTTATTTTTGATTCCTTTTCTCTGACGATACAAACAAAAAAATGTGTATCAGGAAAACAAAAATAAAAAATACATATGAAAAAAAAAATAATAATAAAATAAGCGAGAAAAAACGATCTTCAAATACCCGAATTGTTCAAATGCCCGTACAAACATACGCGTAATAAACAAACAAACGACCGTTTGAGCATTGAAAAGCATTTTTTCGAGCCACTCGAAAATGTTAAAAAGAAATCGAGAACTCTAAATCAAAGTCAATAACGGAACGTAATCAGACTTTTAAATAATACAGCAAAGGAAATAACATAAATGGCTAATGGTTATGCTTAACACATAGGCTTGCCCAGGCAATTTATGCTAGGTCCGCCACTGGTATATATGTATGTACATATGTATGTACTATTTATGTAGAAAGATCTTTTATGTAAAAATACCGCCATTCAAATATAGTCTGTATCTAGTTTACATATCGAACCCTAAATCATAAAGTGACACAACTCAAAATTCTAAAACTTTCAGGAGAGCCAAAAAACTGTTTTTCTTTACAAGCAGTTATATGCCAAAGGTCACGAATAATGGCTATTTTTTAGTCAAAAGAGATGCCGATTGAAATTTTTTTTTTTGATAATCGCTAGAGATATGTTCTGTGTACCGGTTTATGACAAAAAGGCGATTTCAAAAAATTTTGAGTTGTGTCACTTTATGATTTAGGGTGCGATAGGTACATATATCGTTGGCTTCGTAAGCAAAAGTCCATTTATTGTAACTTTTCAGGAGAGGCAAAAAACCTCCTAACTTTTTTTGTTTTCTTCCCCAGATGGTCGTGCTAAAATACCAGTTATCTGCACATTTTAAAAAGCCAACGATATACATACATATGTGCTGTACATACATATGTACATTTATCCTTTTTGCATTCGTTAAAAGCACAACTAGGACGTATCTATTATATAAAAATGAATGTGTGTGTGTCTGTGTGTGTGTCCTTTATGGACTCCCAAATTACTCAACCGATCTTTATGAAATTTTCACAGTAGATTCACGCGGTATTTGCGCACATAATAGGGTATATAGAATTTCGAAAAAGTGGGAACTTCCCGGAATATAGGCCCAAATGTGGACCCAGAGTGACCCAGTAAGTGTTTGAGCAATATGGGTATCAAATGAAAGGTGCTGAGCAGGCCTTCAACATAGATTTATTTTCATTGTGATGCCTAGGTCGGGTCCCCAAATATGGGTCAAAACGTGAACCGGATGACCCTCGAATGTTTGTAAGCGATATTGGTATCAAATGAAAGGTGTCGAGCAGGGCTTCAACAAAGAGCTCTTTAAATAGTGATGCCCAGACCGGGTTCCAAGATATGGGTCAAAGCGTGGACCCGGATAATCCCTGAATGTTTTCGAGCGATATTGATAGCAAATGAAAGACTTTGAGCAGGGCTTCAACGTACAGCTATTTTCATTGTGATTTCTAAAGTTGTTTCCCAGAGATGGCTCAAGTAGTGGGCCCGGATGGTGATGGACGGTCCCGTAAAGGTAAAGGTAAAGGTAAAGGTATAGGTAAAGGTAAAGGTAAAGGTAAAGGTAAAGGTAAAGGTAAAGGTAAAGGTAAAGGTAAAGGTAAAGGTATAGGTAAAGGTAAAGGTAAAGGTAAAGGTAAAGGTAAAGGTAAAGGTAAAGGTAAAGGTAAAGGTAAAGGTAAAGGTAAAGGTAAAGGTAAAGGTAAAGGTAAAGGTAAAGGTAAAGGTAAAGGTAAAGGTAAAGGTAAAGGTAAAGGTAAAGGTAAAGGTAAAGGTAAAGGTAAAGGTAAAGGTAAAGGTAAAGGTAAAGGTAAAGGTAAATGTAAAGGTAAAGGTAAAGGTAAAGGTAAAGGTAATGGTAAAGGTAAAGGTAAAGGTAAAGGTAAAGGTAAAGGTAAAGGTAAAGGTAAAGGTAAAGGTAAAGGTAAAACTAAAGGTAAAGGTAAATGTAAAGGTAAAGGTAAAGGTAAAGGTAAAGGTAAAGGTAAAGGTAAAGGTAAAGGTAAAGGTAAAGGTAAAGGTAAAGGTAAAGGTAAAGGTAAAGGTAAAGGTAAAGGTAAAGGTAAAGGTAAAGGTAAAGGTAAAGGTAAAGGTAAAGGTAAAGGTAAAGGTAAAGGTAAAGGTAAAGGTAAAGGTAAAGGTAAAGGTAAAGGTAAAGGTAAAGGTAAAGGTAAAGGTAAAGGTAAAGGTAAAGGTAAAGGTAAAGGTAAAGGTAAAGGTAAAGGTATAGGTAAAGGTAAAGGTAAAGGTAAAGGTAAAGGTAAAGGTAAAGGTAAAGGTAAAGGTAAAGGTAAAGGTAAAGGTAAAGGTAAAGGTAAAGGTAAAGGTAAAGGTAAAGGTAAAGGTAAAGGTAAAGGTAAAGGTAAAGGTAAAGGTAAAGGTAAAGGTAAAGGTAAAGGTAAAGGTAAAGGTAAAGGTAAAGGTAAAGGTAAAGGTAAAGGTAAATGTAAAGGTAAAGGTAAAGGTAAAGGTAAAGGTAAAGGTAAAGGTAATGGTAAAGGTAAAGGTAAAGGTAAAGGGAAAGACCCATTTTAACATAAAAGCTTTTGTTCGTCGCTGCGAAGCGGGACGGGTATTTGCTAGTACATACATAAATACATACATATATTGTTGCTAACTGCCGTGCAACAGCTCCAACGACTCAAAGGATATGCCAGAAAATGGGGCAAAAATATTGCAAACGAGAGCGTAAAATATGTAGCTGTCAGAGAGCGTCGGGTATATGTATTTACATAAGCACATTTGTATATATGTATGTATGTAAATATATATACATACATACATAAATGTATATAGTGCAACCGAAAGAGGATTGACCTAGTTTAAACCTTACTAAAATGTGAAAAGTTATACATACATACATATGTATATGCCTTATAGCTCCATAGCTTTCAAATGAGTTCATATGTACATATGTATGTACATATGTATGTATATACAAAGGAGTCTGGGCGCTGATCTAAATTTCTCTTCAAACTTTATTCGTTTAAAATTTAAATTATTTCAATAAAAGTTTTCATTATTTTTGTTTATTCAGCATATCAGGGATGACAAAGTTTTATGTAAACATTAATTTAAAAATATTTTCTTTTACGAGAATTTTTATTTAGAAAAGCTTAATTACAACATATCTATGTATATGTATGAAAATACTGTATGTATGTACATATGTATGTACATATGTAGAGTAACCGTTTAACTATACTTTGATTTGATTACGAAAAAAAAAATAACTTCCGTCTGTGTTGTCTGTAATCGAAACGTGGAATGTGCAACCGATCAGGGCTAGGGTCTAGGTCTAGCGCCGGGTTACTATAGATATCCTTAAAGGTCAAAAATATTCTGCTGAGTGAAATGATTAGACGATCTTTTGGGGAAATCTGCTTACGCTCCATGTAAAAGGAAACATTTTTTAAGTGTTTTGCTCTGAGATGTCGAGACAAAACTTTATTATTTGAGTTTAATGACACAAAACTGCATATCAACTCAACCAACTAGACATCCTGTTCATAAGCGTGTGTAATCAATAGTGGGATATATTAAAAAGAAAACTTCAATACGGATTAGATGAACCCTTGACAGATGTAAACCACAAGCAGATGACAACGCCCACACCACAAATTTCATGCGCGTACGGTAACGTTTTTGCTTGTGAAGATTTTATGGTTGCATTGTGCAAATAAAAGTGCAATTAAATACATATGTATGTACATATCTACATACATACATATGTGTATATACAAATAAGTAATATTATCTGGTGTATTGTACGTAGGTACGCAATTATGTACATAAGTATGTATGTATAATAAAGTGAAAGCCATTGTTAAGTGTTAACTTTATGACTTTCCCAAATGTAAACAAATGCATTTGTTTTTGTTTACGATCAACACCAACTACTTTGTTGTCTTTGTTCCGGCTTTTGTTGGTAATTTTAATTGTTTGTAGTATGTTGGCTTAATCTTTTTAGCCTTCGCTGGAGCTTTGACGCTGCCATATTGCTTAAGTACAAACAAACATACATACAGATGTAGTAGGTATATGTATGCGTGTTAGAGCTGAAGTGCCTGCAAAGAAAATAAAATAAACCTAAAACTTAGGTCCTAAATGCTTAGTTTGACTAGTGTCGCTTGACTTGCGCTTTTAATTCTTGCGTGTAAAAATATAAAAAAAATATATTTGCCAGTAGATTTATGCATTTCTTTCTAAATATTTAATTTAATACATACACTTACAAATTACCTACAATCCACTTGATCTTTGTGAGCTAACAAAAGACTGGTGATTGTGCTCTCAGTTCATTGCTGGCAAATCTAAAGAAGCGTAAATTGATTTTGTGTGTGAAAGTAACAGTTTGAAAGGCAATTTCCGTGCCACAACATTCCATTTATTTTACAAATCTTATTTAAGTACGCCCAGATTGTAATAGAATATCTTACAAATACATAGGTATGTTGCAGACCTGTAAAATACTCAGTATATACTGGTACTAAGACCAAATAAGTATAAGTAGTACCACAGTACTTGTACTTAAAAATTCGAAGTCTGGTATGTTGTTATATTAGAAAGAGAGTTAATGGCTTAAAATGACACACAAAATTAATTCATGTTATAAACAAAATACAATTAATAACACTTTTTACATTTTTTTCTAAGAAAAACCACTAAGTTGAAGAAGCGGCAATTTTAAAATTTTGATAAAATAAAATTTGATCAGAGAATGCGAAAAGAATTGTAGGTCTTAAGGTCCAATTGCAAGCTCTTCCGCTTGTACTTAAGTACTTTATTTTATTTTTTTCCATTGTTTTCTTAAAAAAATCGATTATGACTTTATGCAATACAACCTTTTCATACTCGAGCATTGATCAACGTTTATTGGTTGTTGCATGCTACCGCATTGCATGGTTGCATGGCGCTGGAAGTTGTTGTTGGGTTTTCTTTTGGTGTCTGACATTTCGGCTACATCGTTGTGCAGTTAATTTTTTTTTATGATAAGTACAATTAATCGCAGTTTGTTGTTGTGTGCGGTCGTCAATTTGTCAAATTTGCCCGCAATAATGCATGAGTTTTTGTTACTTTCTTTTTGTTTGTTGTTTGTTGCTTGTTTGTTTTTTTTCGCTTCTTCAGTAGCTAAGGATTGGTTTTAAATTTTTAGCTTTTTGTTTTTGCTTTGTAGTAAATGCATACTGTGTTTAACATCTTCATTTATCATTTTCGATTTTCTTTTTAGTTGGCCTATTTCCGTAAATAAAGGGAGCTATTAGCATGTAATAAATAAAATAAATATACGTATGTATCTACAGTTTGTCAATTAATTCTTTGCAAAATGAAAACAGTTCAGACATTTGTTTTCATACTGGTATTTGGTCAACTAAGCTTAACTTTCTATTTTTTTTTTAAATGCTAATATTAAGTTAAATATGTTTACAACATTTAGGACCAAAAAGATCCAAAACTTAAAGCATAGAAAGAACAGAAAAAACAAAAGTTCAAAAAATTATAAAAAACATTTTGTCAATTAATTCTTTGCAATTTTTTCATATGTGACAGAAACTGAAAAAAAAGCAGACCGGATCGTTGAAATTTTCGTGTGACGGCCACTAGCCTCAACCACACATTGTAGACCAATGATGCCCAAACATTTCTTACGGGCGAGCAATGCCATAATTTAAAGAAAAAAAAATATGTTTCCATATATTTGTTTTTGTAGTTTTCTACAACTTCATTGACATCTGGAGAACCCAGTAAAAAAATTAGGACACAAACCAGACTGATGATCGAAATTAACTAAAATTCCTCCTTTGTATTGTATTTATATTTATGTTATGCAAACAAAGCTATCGAATATGCATTGGAATATATGTATATATTTTTAATTAATAAAATTAATATTAATATTTATAAATAAATAATTAATTAATATTGAAAAGTGGATTGATTTTAGAAAGCTTAAAAAACATCTTTAATACGAGACTTATGGACTTTGGCTACTATTACTGAAATTATTAATTAATTTTCAATGCTCTCCTCTAAATTTTTCAAAATATATAAATAAATAATTAATTAATTATTAGTGTGACAAAATTAAATATCTTTGCCTCCGAGCGTTTATTTTAAAACTTTCGTCAATGTTTTTAGTACGTATAAATGTGAAAGTGTATTTTAAAAATTAAAAATTATAAAATCAAAACACAGAAATCGGATCTCAGACAAACACCTCGAGTCAGTTTTGCAACTATCAACCACAAATGTTGAAATAGACATAGATAACATTATCGAAAATATGAACGAATCATATTAGTTTCCATATGTATGTATATACATACATATATGTTCCACATTTCATTCTTTTCATTGCTGGGTTGGACCTGCTCGAATCAAAAAAAAAAATTGTTTTTCTATTTCCATAGAAACGTTTCGGGAGTATACAAATTTTATTTTCCTATGCTCGCCTATGCTCGCATATATACACAAATTTCTTATGAAAGTGTATAGGCGAGTAGAATCCTATACTTACGAGCATTACAAAAACAAAATGTGTATGCGAGCATAGGGCTTGGGCAACTATGTTGTAGACGAAGGGTTATGGAATAAATCAAGTCCTTCAGCCCATAAATTTAGCGTATTTTATGCCATTCTTCCTGAATGGCATTAATTACAACATTTTTCGCTAGTAGACCTTGGTTTTCTGCCTCGTTATTTCAAGAAAGGCCAAAATTTTTTGATTGGGTTTAAGCTAGGACTTTGGGCAGGTGCATAAATTGCTTTGGTGCAATTATGCAGTACCAAAGTCCTGCACAGGAACGATTTATATTTAGGATCGTTGTTCAGGTACAGCTTTTACTTGAATTTATTGGCGCTTTTTGGTTAAAAAATGCAATTTTGCATTGCGATTCTCGACTACTCGTGTCAAGCTAAAACTCCTTCGTCATCAGGTCATTAAAAATCCGCAGTCCGCCTTCACCCTTTTGAGAATAACGAACTCGACATTATTGCAGTCAATTTTCGAAACATCACATCTGGTCTAATATTCTTCTGTAGCAGAACTGTGCAAAAAAAATTGGTGTTCTTTTTCGGGATGAAACAAAAATACGCACGATGCATCGCGATGGACACAGAAAAAATTCGAGAACGACCAACACAGCTCTGCTACAGAAGAATATTAGACAAAATCTGATGTTTCGAAAATTGTGTGCTATAATGTCGAGTTCGTTATTCTAAAAAGGGTGAAGGCGGACTGCGGATTTTTAATGACCTGATGACGAAGGAGTTTTAGCTTGACACGAGTAGCCGAGAATCGCAATGCAAAATTGCATTTTTTAACCAAAAAGCGCCAATAAATTCAAGTAAAAGCTGTACCTGAACAACGATCCTAAATATAAATCGTTCCTGTGCAGGACTTTGGTACTGCATAATTGCACCAAAGCAATTTATGCACCTGCCCAAAGTCCTAGCTTAAACCCAATCAAAAAATTTTGGCCTTTCTTGAAATAACGAGGCAGAAAACCAAGGTCTACTAGCGAAAAATGTTGTAATTAATGCCATTCAGGAAGAATGGCATAAAATACGCTAAATTTATGGGCTGAAGGACTTGATTTATTCCATAACCCTTCGTCTACAATGTGTGGTTGAGGCTAGTGGCCGTCACACGAAAATTTCAACGATCCGGTCTGCTTTTTTTTCAGTTTCTGTCACATATGAAAAAATTGCAAAGAATTAATTGACAAAATGTTTTTTATAATTTTTTGAACTTTTGTTTTTTCTGTTCTTTCTATGCTTTAAGTTTTGGATCTTTTTGGTCCTAAATGTTGTAAACATATTTAACTTAATATTAGCATTTAAAAAAAAAAATAGAAAGTTAAGCTTAGTTGACCAAATACCAGTATGAAAACAAATTTCTGAACTGTTTTCATTTTGCAAAGAATTAATTGACAAACTGTACATATGGAGATGTATGTATGTATATTAAATCGGTTCGAAATGATTAAAAGGAATTTTCAATAAAAGCTTGACTGTTTCACTTTATTTAAGTCGAACAGCTACTTTACTCTCAAAAATTGCCCAGATGAGGTACCTACTAACTATCAAAACGTAAGTTGCAAGAACCATCAAAAAACGACAATTTCTCTGTGGGTGCCAAATAATATTTCAAGAGCAATTAATTTAACAAAACTTTAGATTTAAAACAGATGAAATAATCCCAATTAATATTTAGTCCTTTATGGTTGCTTGTTTTTCCGACAGGGTAGGAATATGATATATTGTGGAACGATCCTCCGTCATCCCTTGTCAAGTTTGGTTTGGAGACAAACCGGTTTCGGCTAATATGCGCCATCTTCAGTGTCTTTTTTCGTTCTGAGTTATTTTGTGTAAGTTCGATAGTACTTATAGTAACTGACTTCCATCGTTTGGTCACGTACTTCGTGTTCGTGTGATGTGTTCGTGTGTTCGTGCATTCGTGCGTTCGGGCGACGTGCATACGTGCGTGCGTGCGAGTCTGTGCGTTTAGGTATGTAAATCTATTTTTTGTATCCTCATTAAACAGGCAGGTAAAAGTCCGTTATTGTCCTCTTGTGTGTTGTTTTCTTTATGTCGGTTTTAGGTTTTCTGTCCTCTTTTCGGTATAATAGCTTAAGCGGTTCAAATAATGTGTCTGATGCGGTGTTTATTTGTTCATTTATTATTTTACCTACGAATGTCTTCTGTTTGTATATCTCCATATTTTCTAATACGTTAAGTCGTTTTCCCTTATGTTGTATGTGGAGAATTTTAGCTGTTTTTCCTATTTTCATTGGTGTACATTTGTTTTCTGCCATGTGGTTGGCGAAATTTGATTCCACTGTCGTTGATGATTTCCTTATTTTCTTATTGTAATCTCTTACGTGTTCTCGATATCTCGTCTTGACTTGGCGTCCTGTTTGTCCTATATAACTGTTTTGGCATTCGCAAGTCAATTTGTATACGCCTTGTTTGTCAAAGAGGTCTTCCTTGTTAATGTCGTTTCGTAGAAGTTTTTCCATGCTGCTCCTCGTTTTAAATGCTGCATTAATGTTATAATTTTGGAAAACTTTAGCCAACTTGTAAGATGTTGCTCCGGTATATGATAAGACTGCCCATTTCTTCTCTACCTTTTCTTTGTTTTCCGATTTCTTTGAGGTTATGTTTTTCTGTATTTTCTTCACCAAACTTTTTTGATATCCGTTGTTCTCCGCGATTGTGTATATTGTGCTGAGTTCCTTGTTGTAAGCTTCCTTTTCTAACGGGGTCCGTTCAAGTCGTGTTAATAAATGTCTGAAAGCGGCGTTCTTGTGTTGTTGAGGATGGCTAGATTTATTGTGTATTACTGTATCCGTTGCTGTGGGTTTTCTGTATACTTCGTAAGTAAATTTGTTAGTCTCTTTGTTTATTTTAATTGTGAGGTCTAAGTAGTTGATTTTTCCATTTTTCTCTGCATCCATGGTGAATTTTATATTTTTGTGTTGGCCGTTGAGGTATTCCAAAATTTTTTCTTCTTTATTTTCCGTTATGAGGCAGATGATGTCGTCTACATACCTGGCATAAAAGTTTACTCCCAGATTTTTCGCCAGTTCTTCCATATAACTTTCCTCCAAATGTTGCATAAATACTTCCATAAGGATGGCTGATGTGGGGTTACCCATTCCCAGTCCGTGAGTTTGTCTGTATATTTTATTGTCAAATTTGAAATAATTCTGGTCCAGGGTTACTTTCAGTGTGTTTACGATCTCTGTTGCAATGTCTCTGTTCGTTTTTTCTGTCAATATTTTAGTTAGAGTTTTTAGTGTTTCTGTCAGTGGTATCGAAGGGTATAGGTCTTTCACGTCAAACGATACCAGTTTCGAGTCCTTAGGTACGTTCAGGTTGTTCAGTTTTTCGACTAGTTCCGTCGTGTTTTTGATTGTGTATTTATTGGACAGGTCCAGTGTCTCGGTTAGTAGCTTATTTAGATGTTTTGATAGTCTATATCCTGGTGCCGATTTATGGTTTACTATTGGTCGCATAGGTGTTCCTGCTTTGTGGATTTTAGGTAGTGCGATCAGTGACGGGGCCGATGGATTCATTGCCGTGAGAGTGTAGGCTATCTTGTTGTCTACTATATTTTTTGCCTGTTTTATTGCACGCTTTATTGCCATTTGGTATTCATCCGTTGGGTCCTTCCTCATCACTCGGCAGCCCATTTCTTTGATGAGTTGGCCTGTTTTTGTGGTGTATACCTCTTCGTCCATTAGCACCGTTGTATTTCCTTTGTCTGCTTTTGTTGCTATTATTTTATTCTCTCTTAGTTTTTTCCTCAATTCTTTTACCGTTTTATATTCATTTGCTACCATTTTCTTTCCATCAGCTTTTATGCTCTTTTCGATTATGCGTCTGCATAAATGCCTTGCGTGCTCCTGTTCCTCGTTTGGTATTAGTGATATGGCCACCTCCGTGTCTGCAATGGTGTTCTCCACGTCTTTTTTCCTATCGTAGCTTTCGATGTTGTATTTCAAACCTTTTTGTAGTAGCTGTGTTTCCTTGGCGTTGATTGGAAGATTTGTTAAGTTAACAAATCTTGGATGGAAAGGTGTTTTTTCCTGCTGTGGGCCTTTTTTGTTGTTGTTTTGTTTTGTGCCAAGGTCGTCCAGTTTTTTGTTGAGTTTTTTATACTTGTTTTCCATGGCTCCTTTGATCTCTTCCTTTATTGCATCTAACGTTTCCAGAAGGGAACTGACTGGAATGATTCCCATCAGCTCCAGATGGATGCGTAGTAATTCCTGATTCATGCGCTCCTTCTTTGCGTATTGGTTCCTGATCTCGCATCTAATGAAGCTGTTCTCCGCTTTCCTTATAATTTTGCGTTTATCCTCGTTTTTCATTTTGTGTCCTATTTGCGCGTATTTTGGAATGAGTTTGCTCATTAAACATTGTTTATTAAACCATATGTTGGCTTTGGTGTTGTGTATTTTCTGTAGTCGCCTTTTGTATGCTATCAGTAGAATATTTGTCCGGATTTGATGTGCCTGACTGGCATTATTAAATACTTTATGGTTGCTTGTTTTTCCGACAGGGTAGGAATATGATATATTGTGGAACGATCCTCCGTCATCCCTTGTCAAGTTTGGTTTGGAGACAAACCGGTTTCGGCTAATATGCGCCATCTTCAGTGTCTTTTTTCGTTCTGAGTTATTTTGTGTAAGTTCGATAGTACTTATAGTAACTGACTTCCATCGTTTGGTCACGTACTTCGTGTTCGTGTGATGTGTTCGTGTGTTCGTGCATTCGTGCGTTCGGGCGACGTGCATACGTGCGTGCGTGCGAGTCTGTGCGTTTAGGTATGTAAATCTATTTTTTGTATCCTCATTAAACAGGCAGGTAAAAGTCCGTTATTGTCCTCTTGTGTGTTGTTTTCTTTATGTCGGTTTTAGGTTTTCTGTCCTCTTTTCGGTATAATAGCTTAAGCGGTTCAAATAATGTGTCTGATGCGGTGTTTATTTGTTCATTTATTATTTTACCTACAAATGTCTTCTGTTTGTATATCTCCATATTTTCTAATACGTTAAGTCGTTTTCCCTTATGTTGTATGTGGAGAATTTTAGCTGTTTTTCCTATTTTCATTGGTGTACATTTGTTTTCTGCCATGTGGTTGGCGAAATTTGATTCCACTGTCGTTGATGATTTCCTTATTTTCTTATTGTAATCTCTTACGTGTTCTCGATATCTCGTCTTGACTTGGCGTCCTGTTTGTCCTATATAACTGTTTTGGCATTCGCAAGTCAATTTGTATACGCCTTGTTTGTCAAAGAGGTCTTCCTTGTTAATGTCGTTTCGTAGAAGTTTTTCCATGCTGCTCCTCGTTTTAAATGCTGCATTAATGTTATAATTTTGGAAAACTTTAGCCAACTTGTAAGATGTTGCTCCGGTATATGATAAGACTGCCCATTTCTTCTCTACCTTTTCTTTGTTTTCCGATTTCTTTGAGGTTATGTTTTTCTGTATTTTCTTCACCAAACTTTTTTGATATCCGTTGTTCTCCGCGATTGTGTATATTGTGCTGAGTTCCTTGTTGTAAGCTTCCTTTTCTAACGGGGTCCGTTCAAGTCGTGTTAATAAATGTCTGAAAGCGGCGTTCTTGTGTTGTTGAGGATGGCTAGATTTATTGTGTATTACTGTATCCGTTGCTGTGGGTTTTCTGTATATTTCGTAAGTAAATTTGTTAGTCTCTTTGTTTATTTTAATTGTGAGGTCTAAGTAGTTGATTTTTCCATTTTTCTCTGCATCCATGGTGAATTTTATATTTTTGTGTTGGCCGTTGAGGTATTCCAAAATTTTTTCTTCTTTATTTTCCGTTATGAGGCAGATGATGTCGTCTACATACCTGGCATAAAAGTTTACTCCCAGATTTTTCGCCAGTTCTTCCATATAACTTTCCTCCAAATGTTGCATAAATACTTCCATAAGGATGGCTGATGTGGGGTTACCCATTCCCAGTCCGTGAGTTTGTCTGTATATTTTATTGTCAAATTTGAAATAATTCTGGTCCAGGGTTACTTTCAGTGTGTTTACGATCTCTGTTGCAATGTCTCTGTTCGTTTTTTCTGTCAATATTTTAGTTAGAGTTTTTAGTGTTTCTGTCAGTGGTATCGAAGGGTATAGGTCTTTCACGTCAAACGATACCAGTTTCGAGTCCTTAGGTACGTTCAGGTTGTTCAGTTTTTCGACTAGTTCCGTCGTGTTTTTGATTGTGTATTTATTGGACAGGTCCAGTGTCTCGGTTAGTAGCTTATTTAGATGTTTTGATAGTCTATATCCTGGTGCCGATTTATGGTTTACTATTGGTCGCATAGGTGTTCCTGCTTTGTGGATTTTAGGTAGTGCGATCAGTGACGGGGCCGATGGATTCATTGCCGTGAGAGTGTAGGCTATCTTGTTGTCTACTATATTTTTTGCCTGTTTTATTGCACGCTTTATTGCCATTTGGTATTCATCCGTTGGGTCCTTCCTCATCACTCGGCAGCCCATTTCTTTGATGAGTTGGCCTGTTTTTGTGGTGTATACCTCTTCGTCCATTAGCACCGTTGTATTTCCTTTGTCTGCTTTTGTTGCTATTATTTTATTCTCTCTTAGTTTTTTCCTCAATTCTTTTACCGTTTTATATTCATTTGCTACCATTTTCTTTCCATCAGCTTTTATGCTCTTTTCGATTATGCGTCTGCATAAATGCCTTGCGTGCTCCTGTTCCTCGTTTGGTATTAGTGATATGGCCACCTCCGTGTCTGCAATGGTGTTCTCCACGTCTTTTTTCCTATCGTAGCTTTCGATGTTGTATTTCAAACCTTTTTGTAGTAGCTGTGTTTCCTTGGGGTTGATTGGAAGATTTGTTAAGTTAACAAATCTTGGATGGAAAGGTGTTTTTTCCTGCTGTGGGCCTTTTTTGTTGTTGTTTTGTTTTGTGCCAAGGTCGTCCAGTTTTTTGTTGAGTTTTTTATACTTGTTTTCCATGGCTCCTTTGATCTCTTCCTTTATTGCATCTAACGTTTCCAGAAGGGAACTGACTGGAATGATTCCCATCAGCTCCAGATGGATGCGTAGTAATTCCTGATTCATGCGCTCCTTCTTTGCGTATTGGTTCCTGATCTCGCATCTAATGAAGCTGTTCTCCGCTTTCCTTATAATTTTGCGTTTATCCTCGTTTTTCATTTTGTGTCCTATTTGCGCGTATTTTGGAATGAGTTTGCTCATTAAACATTGTTTATTAAATTGTGTATTTTCTGTAGTCGCCTTTTGTATGCTATCAGTAGAATATTTGTCCGGATTTGATGTGCCTGACTGGCATTATTAAATACTTTATGGTTGCTTGTTTTTCCGACAGGGTAGGAATATGATATATTGTGGAACGATCCTCCGTCATCCCTTGTCAAGTTTGGTTTGGAGACAAACCGGTTTCGGCTAATATGCGCCATCTTCAGTGTCTTTTTTCGTTCTGAGTTATTTTGTGTAAGTTCGATAGTACTTATGGTAACTGACTTCCATCGTTTGGTCACGTACTTCGTGTTCGTGTGATGTGTTCGTGTGTTCGTGCATTCGTGCGTTCGGGCGACGTGCATACGTGCGTGCGTGCGAGTCTGTGCGTTTAGGTATGTAAATCTATTTTTTGTATCCTCATTAAACAGGCAGGTAAAAGTCCGTTATTGTCCTCTTGTGTGTTGTTTTCTTTATGTCGGTTTTAGGTTTTCTGTCCTCTTTTCGGTATAATAGCTTAAGCGGTTCAAATAATGTGTCTGATGCGGTGTTTATTTGTTCATTTATTATTTTACCTACGAATGTCTTCTGTTTGTATATCTCCATATTTTCTAATACGTTAAGTCGTTTTCCCTTATGTTGTATGTGGAGAATTTTAGCTGTTTTTCCTATTTTCATTGGTGTACATTTGTTTTCTGCCATGTGGTTGGCGAAATTTGATTCCACTGTCGTTGATGATTTCCTTATTTTCTTATTGTAATCTCTTACGTGTTCTCGATATCTCGTCTTGACTTGGCGTCCTGTTTGTCCTATATAACTGTTTTGGCATTCGCAAGTCAATTTGTATACGCCTTGTTTGTCAAAGAGGTCTTCCTTGTTAATGTCGTTTCGTAGAAGTTTTTCCATGCTGCTCCTCGTTTTAAATGCTGCATTAATGTTATAATTTTGGAAAACTTTAGCCAACTTGTAAGATGTTGCTCCGGTATATGATAAGACTGCCCATTTCTTCTCTACCTTTTCTTTGTTTTCCGATTTCTTTGAGGTTATGTTTTTCTGTATTTTCTTCACCAAACTTTTTTGATATCCGTTGTTCTCCGCGATTGTGTATATTGTGCTGAGTTCCTTGTTGTAAGCTTCCTTTTCTAACGGGGTCCGTTCAAGTCGTGTTAATAAATGTCTGAAAGCGGCGTTCTTGTGTTGTTGAGGATGGCTAGATTTATTGTGTATTACTGTATCCGTTGCTGTGGGTTTTCTGTATATTTCGTAAGTAAATTTGTTAGTCTCTTTGTTTATTTTAATTGTGAGGTCTAAGTAGTTGATTTTTCCATTTTTCTCTGCATCCATGGTGAATTTTATATTTTTGTGTTGGCCGTTGAGGTATTCCAAAATTTTTTCTTCTTTATTTTCCGTTATGAGGCAGATGATGTCGTCTACATACCTGGCATAAAAGTTTACTCCCAGATTTTTCGCCAGTTCTTCCATATAACTTTCCTCCAAATGTTGCATAAATACTTCCATAAGGATGGCTGATGTGGGGTTACCCATTCCCAGTCCGTGAGTTTGTCTGTATATTTTATTGTCAAATTTGAAATAATTCTGGTCCAGGGTTACTTTCAGTGTGTTTACGATCTCTGTTGCAATGTCTCTGTTCGTTTTTTCTGTCAATATTTTAGTTAGAGTTTTTAGTGTTTCTGTCAGTGGTATCGAAGGGTATAGGTCTTTCACGTCAAACGATACCAGTTTCGAGTCCTTAGGTACGTTCAGGTTGTTCAGTTTTTCGACTAGTTCCGTCGTGTTTTTGATTGTGTATTTATTGGACAGGTCCAGTGTCTCGGTTAGTAGCTTATTTAGATGTTTTGATAGTCTATATCCTGGTGCCGATTTATGGTTTACTATTGGTCGCATAGGTGTTCCTGCTTTGTGGATTTTAGGTAGTGCGATCAGTGACGGGGCCGATGGATTCATTGCCGTGAGAGTGTAGGCTATCTTGTTGTCTACTATATTTTTTGCCTGTTTTATTGCACGCTTTATTGCCATTTGGTATTCATCCGTTGGGTCCTTCCTCATCACTCGGCAGCCCATTTCTTTGATGAGTTGGCCTGTTTTTGTGGTGTATACCTCTTCGTCCATTAGCACCGTTGTATTTCCTTTGTCTGCTTTTGTTGCTATTATTTTATTCTCTCTTAGTTTTTTCCTCAATTCTTTTACCGTTTTATATTCATTTGCTACCATTTTCTTTCCATCAGCTTTTATGCTCTTTTCGATTATGCGTCTGCACCGCATCAGACACATTATTTGAACCGCTTAAGCTATTATACCGAAAAGAGGACAGAAAACCTAAAACCGACATAAAGAAAACAACACACAAGAGGACAATAACGGACTTGTACCTGCCTGTTTAATGAGGATACAAAAAATAGATTTACATACCTAAACGCACAGACTCGCACGCACGCACGTATGCACGTCGCCCGAACGCACGAATGCACGAACACACGAACACATCACACGAACACGAAGTACGTGACCAAACGATGGAAGTCAGTTACTATAAGTACTATCGAACTTACACAAAATAACTCAGAACGAAAAAAGACACTGAAGATGGCGCATATTAGCCGAAACCGGTTTGTCTCCAAACCAAACTTGACAAGGGATGACGGAGGATCGTTCCACAATATATCATATTCCTACCCTGTCGGAAAAACAAGCAACCATAAAGTATTTAATAATGCCAGTCAGGCACATCAAATCCGGACAAATATTCTACTGATAGCATACAAAAGGCGACTACAGAAAATACACAACACCAAAGCCAACATATGGTTTAATAAACAATGTTTAATGA
>OY482672.1:117988610-117991110 GCA_960531455.1 Urophora cardui
TCAATCAATTGGCTTCCAGATGCAGTTTAAATCTTTGAAATATCTCTACTGGTTCAAAAGTTATGATTTTTGCAACGAAAAAAGCCTAAAGGCGCCATAGTGCGACGTCTACGCCAACATAATGGCCAACGAATACTGCTGGGTTGATGATACAAGCGACCATATTTGGTTTTTTTGGTGTTTTGCTCGGACTGAGGTTTGAAACCGAGACCTCTGGCATAGCGAGCTAGCACTCTACCCACTGCACCACAGCAGTATATTGATCGATAGTTTGTCATGACCCAATAATAATATGGTCGTAGCAACCAAAAGAGTACATGCAATTAGCGTTAATACAAAATATGATAATTTCGCAACCTAAACAAGTAAGAGCGCGGCTGTCTTCGGCCGTACCGAAGACTTCATACCTTTCATGAGTGGGGAAATGAAAAGCTACCTATGTATGTTGTACATAGCCTGATTTAGTATAATTTATAATTTCAATTTTGTGGGTTATTTATGGAACGATTTATTAGAAAAAATGGTGTCTGGGCTATTTAAATGGAGGAGTTATACGACAAAATGTGTATATCTGAACAATCGGTTGTATGGGATCTATATGTTATGGTGGTCTGATCTTGACAATTTTCGGTAACCTTGTTTAGGCCAACATGTGTACAAATACTTCAAAATTTCATGTCCTTAGCTGTTTAAATGGGGAAGTTATTCACCAAAATGTGTATATCTGAACAATCGGTTGTATGGCAGCTATATGTTATAGTGGTCCGATCTTGACAATTTTCGGTAACTCTATTTGGGCCGATATGGGTACAAGTACTTCAAAGTTTCATAATAATAATAACAATAATAATAATAATAATAATAATAATAATAATAGTAATAATAATAATAATAATAATAATAATAATAATAATAATAATAATAATAATAATAATAATAATAATAATAATAATAATAATAATAATAATAATAATAATAATAATAATAATAATAATAATAATAATAATAATAATAATAATAATAATAATAATAATAATAATAATAATAATAATAATAATAATAATAATAATAATAATAATAATAATAATAATAATAATAATAATAATAATAATAATAATAATAATAATAATAATAATAATAATAATAATAATAATAATAATAATAATAATAATAATAATAATAATAATAATAATAATAATAATAATAATAATAATAATAATAATAATAATAATAATAATAATAATAATAATAATAATAATAATAATAATAATAATAATAATAATAATAATAATAATAATAATAATAATAATAATAATAATAATAATAATAATAATAATAATAATAATAATAATAATAATAATAATAATAATAATAATAATAATAATAATAATAATAATAATAATAATAATAATAATGATAATAATAATAATGATAATAATAATAATAATAATAATAATAATAATAATAATAATAATAATAATAATAATAATAATAATAATAATAATAATAATAATAATAATAATAATAATAATAATAATAATAATAATAATAATAATAATAATAATAATAATAATAATAATAATAATAATAATAATAATAATAATAATAATAATAATAATAATAATAATAATAATAATAATAATAATAATAATAATAATAATAATAATAATAATAATAATAATAATAATAATAATAATAATAATAATAATAATAATAATAATAATAATAATAATAATAATAATAATAATAATAATAATAATAATAATAATAATAATAATAATAATAATAATAATAATAATAATAATAATAATAATAATAATAATAATAATAATAATAATAATAATAATAATAATAATAATAATAATAATAATAATAATAATAATAATAATAATAATAATAATAATAATAATAATAATAATAATAATAATAATAATAATAATAATAACAATAATAATAATAATAATAATAATAATAATAATAATAATAATAATAATAATAATAACAATAATAATAATAATAATAATAATAATAATAATAATAATAATAATAATAATAATAATAATAATAATAATAATAATAATAATAATAATAATAATAATAATAATAATAATAACAATAATAATAATAATAATAATAATAATAATAATAATAATAATAATAATAATAATAATAATAATAATAATAATAATAATAATAATAATAATAATAATAATAATAATAATAATAATAATAATAATAATAATAATAATAATAATAATAATAATAATAATAATAATAATAATAATAATAATAATAATAATAATAATAATAATAATAATAATAATAATAATAATAATAATAATAATAATAATAATAATAATAATAATAATAATAATAATAAATAATAATAATAATAATAATAATAATAATAATAATAATAATAATAATAATAATAATAATAATAATAATAATAATAATAATAATAATAATAATAATAATAATAATAATAATAATAATAATA